>WBMZ01011822.1:0-27136 GCA_013400975.1 Atrichornis clamosus
GGGGGGGGAAGTGCCTCTTGAGCTCCTGCATGAGATGCACAATGAGGACAAATTTGGTGTGATGAGACCGATAGAGAAACACAACTGCTTTGAATGGCAAGGGTTTAAGTGCTTTAATTACAGCCAGCAGGAAGGGGAAGGTCCCTCTCCCCCCAGCTGCAGGGGCCCCGTGTTCAGTCCTGGTCCTGCTCATTGGGTGTTTCCTGCTCAGAATTGTCCCACACTCTGCTCACCCCGGCACTGTCCTGGCTGCTGTGTTAAAAACTCAGCTGACACCAGTGGAGACAAACGCAGCTGCAAGTTTCGTTTATGATGGATTACCATGAGAAATTCTACACGTAAATATGACCAAAGCCAATGTTGGCTTCACTTTGACACACAGCATTCGGGGAAGGACTCAGGAATAAAATATCCTCAGAAATGAGCACAGGCTACATCCTCGGCTAGGAATGAAATGGATGTGACCCCCACAGAGAGTTTGTCCCCTAACGCACATTTTTATATCTAACAACTTTAGTTATCTAACAAGAAAAAGAGCCCAATATTGCTTCTGCACCAAAATAAATTAGGAATAACTCTGCTAAAACAAGCAGCATTACACAAGCGTAAAACAGTTATGAAAAGGGAATTAGGCTGAGGAACACTAATTGGATGTGCTAATTTTGCACTCGCCACCAGGTCCCGGCTGTGCAAGGTGAACCCTCAGTGACGCCCTGAGCTCCAAGCCAGCCTGTGCTGCTGACACGCAGTGCCTCCGCAGGAGCAGCAGGCAATGAATGACAGGACGAGCTGGGCAAGGTTTGCAGAGCAAAACCCACACGGCATCTTTCCCTGGGCAGCAGAGGCCCGGCCTCAGCGCCCGGCCCCTGCTCGCTGCTGGCCGTAACCCACACACTGAGGGGACGCTGCAGTCACAGCAGCTGCTGGTCCATGGTTCGGCCTTTATTGCCGGGGCTGTCGTGCCCCTGGCTAGGGCTTCCTGCCGTGCAGGGGTCTCCATCTCGAGAGGTTTGCGTTCTCCACGTCCATCACCCTGCGCGGGTGCCTGCAGCTCTCGCGGAAGCGGTACCCGCAGAACGGGCTCTGCGTGGTGTAGAAGGGGGCCAGCGAGTTGGAGCAGGCTGGGCGGTAGAAGACAAAGCTGAAGGAGCTGAGGGGACGGCCCCCGGTGTGGGCAACAACCGGCACGAAGCGAGAGGCCAGAGGCTGCTCCGCCTGCTCATGGGCTGGGTTTCTTGGCATGGCCGGTGTGCTGGAGTTCTCCTGCATTTCTTTGGCCTTCTCCATTCCCTAGGATCCCATGTGGCCTTTGTCAGGGGCTTCTGGTGTTTTAGGCACCTGTGGAGCAGAAGAGCCAGACAAAGGCTGACAATCAAGCAGGGAAGACAGAAACCTGACACGGTCCTTTGGAGCCTGAGCATCAGCGCAGCAGCTCCGGGCCCCTCTGCAGGGACCTGACACCACCCTGTGCCCTGTCCTGCTCTGTGAACTGCTCTTGATGACTCTTCCCGTGGGTTTTTCCCCAGTAATGTGAAGGCACCATGCAGGGCACGAGGACCACACAAACAGCCCCTTTTTCCTGGGCATTTGCAAGAGCCCTGAGCAGAGGAGGGGGTGTGGGTGTGACCCCCAAGACACACAGGGGGCTGACTTGTGACCTCTGGCTGCTCCAAGGCTGTGCTTGACTGCAGAGGTATTTCTGCTGCTGTTACCTAAGTGTGACTCAGTTATCTTGTTTTCATTGAGACACCTCTGTGCCAATGGAAGCTGGCTGTTCCCCCAGCAATTAGCCACTTTCCTCCTGGGTGTCCTAAATAAACGCTTTGCTGTTTGCTTATTTTTAGCCTTGTAAAGAGGTTTCCTACTTTCCGTGACGTACTTGGTGCTCTATTTCTGTTCCCTGGCTCCTAAGCCTATTAGGAGGGGAATGCCCGCAAATGGTTTGAAAATCTCCTTAAAGTCTTTGAGGGGAATCACCAGATCCCCACGGGTTCACCACCTCTTTTTGTCACTCATTTCTCCAGGGCAGCCACCTGCCAGAAGCCTGAGAGGCTGGACCTCAGCACAGGGGTTATTCCAGCAGTTGCTGCCACAAGGAAACCTCAGTCCATTTTTTCCCCAGGGGATAAAATAATGGGATTTTGACTTCTGAAAAGCAGATTTTATACCACTGCAGCCATTTCAGTGTGGTTTGTGCATCCCTGCTCTGGACACACTTAGATTTGATCAGAAATTACTGTATTCACACCGAGATGTGTGCTGGCAGCTCGTGGCCACCCTCACTTTGGAAGAGACAAGCACACACACGACTGCGCTGCTGGCCCTGCACCACCCAGCAGCAGCACTGAAGTCATTTAATCCCGTGTCTTTGGGGTGTGGCGGGGAGGCCAGAGCTGCCCTGAGAACCCAATTGCTAAGTCATGTAGATGCTTTCAGGATGTGCGAGCCTTGCAGGGCGATGGAGCCCTGACAGTCATTCCCAGTGACGGGCAGATACCGAGCCAGGGCGTGCTGAGCTTTGGGCTTTGCTCCTGCCATGGGGCTCGGCTGCCCCGGGGGCTCCTGCTTGTCCTCTGGGGCACCTGGAGCTTTGCAGAAACCTCCTCCCTGCCCGGGTGAATGCACCTGCTTCCGTGCTCCCTGCCTTGGAGGGGAAGCACCAGCTTAACGTCCATGGAGCTATTTCTGGCACTGCCGGAGCTCCGAGCCTGAATTAGGAGTCCCACATAATCCTATTGCACCCATTCCTACGTAGAGAGATCCCTAATCCCTCCCCAACTGTCTGCTGTGTATCAAAGCAAATCCCACGGGTGGGTCACAGGGAGAAGCCTGGTTCAGTAACCAGGGAGGCAGGAAGGGTTCAGTGGTGCGCCGCGGGGAGGAGATCCCTGGGCAGCGGCCGGACCCTGGGCACCGGCACTGCCCGTCCTGCCCCTGCACAGGGACTGTCCCCACTCCGGCAGCTCCTCGCTTGTCCCCCTGGAGCCATCCCTGGAGCCATCCCAGGAGCCATCCCAGGAGCACCACGTGCAGGTGGCTCTGAGCTCTCAGCACCACGGGGGCAGAGCTGGCTGAAGGCAGCAGCAGGATTTGCACAGCAGGGGAGGGATGAGGCATCACACCGACATCACTGGGGCCTTGTTGTCCTGCTCATCGCCAGGGCAGGGATCTTCCGGCCCACGGGAAGGGGACAAGGTGAGAGGGTGTCCCTCCTGCCAAACCGTGAGCCTGGGACACCCACCTGTGAGGTTTTCTCTGTGATGGAGGCCCCGCAGTGTGGGGCTGCCTGGGGTGGAGGCAGGAGGCAGCACTGCCGGCGTGGGCCGTGCTGGTTGTCAGGCCCACCGGGGTCATGGTGACCACAGGGCCGTTGTGACCACGGCGGTGTCACCGGGGTGCTGGATGTCACAGGGGTGCCCAGGCTGAGCAGGGCAGAGGGTGCGGAGAGCGCAGGGGCTCAGCCATGGGGGTTAGGATTTACCCCCACTGGGAAGCACCACTGCTGCCTGTCCGGCTGGAGCACAGCCAGGCTCTGCAGGATGCTCTGCTTGCCCTGCCACCCCACTGAAACGTGGCCTTGGCAGCGTGGACCCCTCCCCACGATGACACGAGCTGGCTGTCCGTGCAGGCGAGCAGTTTGCTGCTCTGCAGCCACACCTCAGGGTTTCTCCTCCCATCCCTCCCTCCCTCCCTCCCTCCTCCAGGTCCAGCTGGAGCTGCACTCACTGCACAGACCCCTCTCACACCTGCGAGTGCAGCAGGGGATGATCCCCATCAGCAGCTCCTCAGCCCGATGCAAAGGCAGCTGGCTGTGGGCTGTTTACCCGCCTTGGGATCAAAGGCAGCCTCACACTGCGGTGTGTTACATCAGAGCAGCGCTCACATGGCTGTTTCTATGCCATAAAATCTGCTGGAGATCTTCCAAGTGCTTTCCTGAGCTTTGTGCCCAGCCCAGCCCACCAGTCCCTTTAGCTGTGTGGCCTCAATCACTCGGGGATCACAGCAAATAAAAATACAGCCAAGCCACCAAACTGGGCGACTTTCCCGTGTCTCTGGAGTTTGCACTTCACAGAAGTCACCCTGCCCAGCAGCACACCCAGCCTGCTCGTCGTGCTGCTCCTGAGCCTTTTCTGCTCTTCTGAGGGGAGGTCTGTGCCCTCCTGGGAGGTGGAAGGTAAAGGACAAACATCTTTCATCTGGAACAAATAAACGGGAGTGTGCACAGGAGCCTTGGCAGAATTGTTTAGCACCTTGTGTTCAGGATAATAAATTCACCTCAAAACACACATCCCTTCATGCTGTGATGTTTTCCTGCACTCACCACCCAGGGTGAGGCAAAAGCATGGCTGGTGGGGTGGCAGGGGCAGGGCTCTGGCTGCCGCCAGCCCCGGGGCTCAGGAACGCCTGGGAGCAGGGTCAGGGAGCTGAATCACAGCTTCCTGCATCGCTGCAGCCCTGCAGCCCTTTTGAAGTCTCTTTGGTGTAATGAGACTTTGTGGGACACCTTTGTGCACGAGCCCAGGCTTTCTCATTCCATGGGATGGATTTTATTTGCTTCACTTCTTAAAATAGTTCCTCTTCTCCTTCCCCTTGTCCATGACTGTCTCTCTGTGTATCCTGTTCCATTTGTCCAGTCGAGGCCTGTGGATATCCGTGAGCACTTTTGTTTTGCCTGTCCTGTAGAAATACTGTGTCCTTTTTCCAGCAGTGAGTGGGTCCTTCATTCCACCTGATTTCTGCTTTCAAGAGGTGCCGGTGAATTTTCTTTAAACGCCACAGGTGGGGCTCGATGATCTCAGAGGTCTTTTCCAACCGAATTGGTTCTGTGATGCTGTGATTCTGCCTGGAGCTCAGCAGGGTGGGTTTCCCACGAGGAGCTGGCTCCAGCACTGCTGTTCCCCAGGTGCCATCCTGTCACTCCTCTTCCCTGCAGGCAGGACTATCCCGGCTCCAGCGATCCTGGCTGAAGCAGGGCCCTGCCGTGCCAGGGCGGGCGTTTGCAGGAGCGTTTCCGTCTCCCAAACAGCACTTAAGATAACTGTCAGGAGAGTCCCACTAATTGCAGGCCTCTTGCACGGCACAAAGCCACCCCTTCGGCGGCAGCTGCGGGAGCGGATCCCGGAGCAGCGGCGGGAGCCGGGAGCAGGCTGCCCACTCCAGCCAGGAAGAGGCTGCAGAGCAGCAGGACAGAGCTGCACATCTGCAGCCCAGCTCAAACCCTCCAGAAAAGCTCCTGTAGCACAGCCATGGGGTTGAATTTTAACATTTTAACTCTCCTTTTCCTTCCCCGTTTGCCATTCACGATAATTCACTTTATTTAAGTGATGCCTGACAATCTGTGCCATGATTACATTTTCCTTTTGGAATATCGTAACAGTGCTCGTTTTTCATTCTGCACAGGGGGTTTAATGTGTTGCTCTAATTTGTACTTAAGGCAAAAAAAGTTATGCTTTTCACAAGGAAAGCATCACTTCAAAGTGATTAAGTGATATTTATCACTGAAAAAAAGAAAGCTATATTGTTTTGACTCTCAAAATGTGGTAGAGATAGAAAGAGATATAAGAGCTTAGCCTGAAGCTGGGAGCTGTGTTTCAGAGTTAATGTTTTGACAGCTATTTTGGGTTTAAAGTTCTCCAGAATTCCCTGCATTTATTAGTAGCCAATGTTACTCATTAACTCTCGATTTTTACTTGCATGACACAAAAAAAAGAAATTATTAGCAGTGTTAGAAATTTGCTTTTGTACCTGAAACAAGAAATGGTTTGGGATCAGGTCCCACTGCCTTTCAGGTTTCACATGAAAAGCACCCAAACCCTCAGAGCACCCCGGTCTCATGGGTGCTTCTGGCCGTGCATAATCCCATGGAAAGCAGGAGGGATGAGCAGAGGGGCTCCCTTGTGTGGAGGATGGAGACTCCAGTGCTTCCTAAACACTCGGCTTGCTGAAAACTCAGCCCTGATTTGCTCTCCAACCTGGGACAGGCAGAGGGAAGGGATTACCCGGCAGCTTCCCGTGGCTCTGGCTGATAATTCCTTGTATTTCTGACACGTGCAGGTCTCAGACAGGGACTCCAGGTCCAGTGCACGCGGGGGTGTGAGGAAAGGCGCAGGGAGGAGAGCCCAGCCCACGGGCCAGGTCTCAGCAGCCGGTGAATGGACAGAGAAACCGGAGAGAGGGAGACAAAGATCAAACCCCTCAAGGGACAGGACTGAGGGAACGGCTGGAGCTGTGTTAGGGAGGGTTAGGCTGGGCATCAGGAAAATGTGCTTCCCCCAGAGCGTGGTTGGGCACTGGAACGGGCTCTCCAGAGCTCCAGGAGCGTTTGGACAACGTCCTCAGGTACAGGGTGGGATTCTGGGGTGTCCTGTGCAGGGCCAGGAGCTGGGCTGGATGATCCCCGTGTGTCCCTTCCAGCTCAGGTCATTCCGTGACTCCCAACCCCAACTGCTGAGACTGCGACTGACTTGCTCCCACTGCAGGGACACCTGGCGGAGGGCGGGCCCGGGGGTGGGACCATCGCCGCCCTCCCGCCCCTCCCGTCCCGCTCCGGCCCGTCGCGCTCGTCCCGCGGGGATGCCCGGCCGGGAGCGCGGCCGCAGCGCCCGGCTCCGCCAGGATGAAGAAGCACCATCACCACTCGGTGCAGGGCACCTTCAGCCGCCTCTTCGGGAAGCGCCACTCCAGCCCCACCGCCGCGTCCCTGTTCGCCACCAACCCGCCCTGGATCTTCACGCAGGAGGTGACCTCGGACAGCGCGGGTGGCACCGGTCAGTGTCCGCCGCCAGCGCTGCGGGGTCGGGAACGGGACGGTCCCGGGGGGAGAAGGTGGGAGGGGGTCGGGGAGCGGCGGGGCTCCTCCACCGCCCGGCTGGGAGGCTCCGGCAGCGCTCGCTGGGCTTGGGATGCACCAGCGCAGCTCCAAACCTGTGCCCCGAGCGGGGCGCGGAGGGTCCGCACCTCGGCGGGGGCCGGCTCGCCGCTCTCCGGGAAGTGAAACTTGGCTAAACAGGCCGGTAAGTGGTTGTGGATCTATTTTATTGCTTCCCGTCGCGCTTTCCCACGCCATGTTTGATCTGCGCCTTCCCAGGTTTTAGTTATTTACTCATAAACCTGTTTCTTGCACGGCTGTGAGTGAGGAGGGAGCTGAGGGTTGCATATTCCTCGGGATTTATTTGTATTTCTTTGTGGTTTTAATTGCAATACGGTGCCCTGGAGGCTCATGTAGGAGGGAGCCAAATTAATAGTAATGGAGCCAGGTAGATAGAAGATAGCAGTTTGTGGATGAAGTTTGGTGGCTGTAAGAGTCCAACAAACTCTTCCAAGATTAAAAAAAAATGGAAGTGCTGCCTGCTGAGCTGTGCGGAGTGAAGTATTGTCTGTGAAAGCAACTGCAAGGTGGTTACACCCCAAAGGCCAAGCTACTGAAACCAAGATAAAATGAAAATGTGACAGGGAGTTTCATGCAACTCTGCAACCTAGAAGGAAAATTGCTGATTTCTAGCTGTCGTAAATCTGAGGAGGATTCAAGTTTCTCTCTGATGTGGTTTGGATTAAAAAAAGAAAAGAAGTTGCTGTGTCTGCTTATTACGAGCCTGGTTTCCGTGGCTGCAATCCTGCAATGGCAGTACAAAGCATCCGGCTCAGGTGTGGGTCGGATTGCAAAGGAAGAGCCAGGAGCCCTGAAATCTGAGCCTAAAGAACAACTGTTGAATCCCTCCTTAGCATCCTCGTGGTGTTCGTGCCATGAATTCAGCTTGAGGAGGGTGGTGTGACAGTGCCACAGCTGAGTGACCACGGTCAGAGTGGCTGTGAGGAGAGGTCTGCTCACAGCTCAGCAGTCCAAGGACAGCTTTTGTTGCACCTGGGCTTCCACAGCACCCAGAGAAGCCCCATCCCTGGCCCTGTTTCTGGAATATTTCCTGCAGAGCTTCATGCCACCGCTGCTGCCAAAAGGAGTCCACTGCTCCTGCTAATCCCCACCTTAGTTTCTCATACAAAGTAAACACAAGTTAAGCAATGTGGAATGGGTGTAGGTTTGCGTGTCCCTGACTCAGAGATTCCTGAATATAGTGACTGATGCCACCTCCTCCTCCTCGCCGTGGATACCCCGTGTCAAACCTGCTGTGCCTCCTCCAGGTGATGCAACCCCCGAGGAGGAAGAAGTTCCATTACATGCGTTGCAGATTGTTTATTTAATTTCCCATGGCTGAGCGGGCACAAATGTCTCCAGGACAGGCTGAATGTCAAAAAGTGGCCAGAGCAAGGCCAGTCCTTCGAGCCAGCGGCTGCCAACAGCTCCAAGGGTGCATTTCCTGATCCTCCTTCCAGGAAACGAAGCTGGCAGAGCACAGGTCCTGCTGGTGATGGGCTCCCAGCAGGCAAGTCCTGTTTATCTAGCAAAGAAAACACAACTACAAGCACTTCATTTTACTTTAATTAAAGCATTCAGGCTAGCGATGCTTAGTAATCTAGGATCAAAGTCCTTGTGATCTTTAATCCAGTTGCTCACTGAGTTTACCTAGTGACTTGTTAAATATAAAACTCTCATCATTTCAAGTCTCAGAACTACTCTGCCACTGCTCAAACCGAGTCCAAGCTCTCCTATTGCCTTGGCCTTAATTCTTGCTGCTTACTCACCGAATGTGGGGTCACCCACAAATTAGTCATCACAGAATCACAGAGTGCTTTGGGTGGGAAGGGACCTTAAAGATCCTTCAGTCCCAGCCCCTGCCATGAGCAGGGACACCTTCCACTAGACCAGGTTGCTCCAAGCCGCGTCCAACCTGGCCTTGGACACTTCCAGGCAATCTGCTGGCAGCTCAGTCCTCCTCGGGACTCCAGCAGCTCCTCCTGTGTGCTTGGGCCCCTCCCAGCCAAGGAGGTGTTCAAGTCTTGGTAGGACCAGGCTGTCTGAAGCACAGGCTGATGAGTGTTTTGAAAGCTGTAGGAAATGTCCTTTTTGTGAAGAATCTCTTGTGGTGGGAGAAGTTTGGTATAAGGGAGAGGAAGCTGTGATTGTGAGGACAGTGGTAGCACGATGGGTGCTCCTGGGTGTAACTTGTGGTGCAGTGGGTGGGAGAAAGAAAAAGCTTACGTGCTTCTGGACTCAGTGGTGTTTCAAGGTTGCGTGGAATTATTCTGCCTCCAAACCTTCAGCAGAAGCTGTGCTGCCCCACGCCCAGCCCCTGCTGTGGTCAGGTTCTTCATTCCAGGTGTTCCTGCAAGAGCTTTCCTCTGTGGGACGCACACAGAAGCATTTGCTCTCCTCTTTTTTCACTAAACTTCCCTTCTTCACTATCAAAATCTCCTGGTGGGAACTCTCCTGCAGAGTTTTCCCTTCAATCACAGCCATTTTGTTGCTTCCCCCTCCTTCCTCAAACTCTTGTATTTTCTTTAATGTCGGTCTCCTTGGCTACGAGTTATTTGTGTATCTCCTTCCAGCCAAGGTGGGGTTTACATGCCTCAGTATTTCTGCTTGTTAATTCATGCTGCTAATCAGACACAAAGAATGTAATTAAATTAATTTTATGAGCTTTATTCACTGTCAGAAATAAACCGGCCCAAAAGGTGTGGTTCAGGGTGAAAGCACAAGGCTGGGAACCAGGAATACCCGATGGCTCCTCCTGCCTGTCACAGCAGGGCCCTGTGACTTTCTGCTGGAGTGTCCCCATCCAGAGCAGTATTTTGTGGGAAGTCATCCAGAGCATTTCTCCACGAAGCAGGAAGGAGCGTGGAAGTGTTGTGAAGTGAAGCACCTGGAATTACCTCTGGGTTTGATGCCAGTGCTCTGCCCACAGAGTGGTCAGCAGGGGAGGAAGGGCAGGAGCTCTCCCTTTTCCTGCTCAGCTCTGCTGCTGCCTATCCCCAATTCCAGCTGCTGACAGCTCAGCCAGGATTGGACCCTGCTCCTTCTGAGCTGGTTTGTGTCACCTCTGTGCACACCTGCCCTGGACCTGCTCTGCTCTGCTGGGATCCTTGCAGCGCTGTAGAGATGATCCAGTTGCTCCTGAGGCATATTCTTTCTCTAAATATAATCCGGGAGGGGAGGGAACTGAGTGCTTGTGCTAACTTTTGACCCTCCTGATGTGAATTGAAGTTAGCTGCTCCTAGAAATCAGCCTTTCGGAAGAGGTTTGAATCTGTGCTGCTCAGTTCCATCACCCGGAGCTCTGGGAAGGCTCTCCGTGCTCTGCAGGTGTCTGGCAGGGCTGGAAGTGCCTGTCCTGCACACCTGGGACCTTTCTCCTGCTGTCTTCAGCTCACCTCCGAAACACCCAGGTTTTGCTCAGAACCTGAAGGGTTTTGCCCGTTCCTGGGAGCTGAGGCAGCAAATCCCCACAGCGCTTTTCAGTGCCGCGGGGTCCGGTGTTGTTTTTCCCCCTGCCCGAACTCGGTGCTGCTGTTAACAGTCCTCTCCCCGCTCAGGTGATGTGATCGAGGTGTATTACGGTGACAATCGCTTCGGGACAGTCACAGACTCTGGCACAGCCACTCTGAAGCCTCGTCCGAGGGTGCGGCCGCTGCTGACGTTCCTGCCCCTGGTGAGTGCCCGACGCGCTGGGGCTCCTCCGTGGGGCTGGTGCCCAGAACCAGCCGGGCTGGCTGCTGCTCCCTGCCCCTACCCCGGGGGAGGCAAGAAATGAAAAGCAAAACCACTCTCTAATGACGCTGGGTCCCAGGGCTGGGGAGGGGATCTGAGTTCAGGGCTTGTGTGGGACACGGACGAGGCACTCGGGGGAGAGGCGTGAGCACCATCAGACCTGCATTTTCAATTAAAAAATAATTGCTGAGCGCGGAGATGGGAGATCAGGCTTGCACTGCAGTTAGTCTCACCACTGCTGGCAGGATCTCTCCCGGGATCAGGCCCTGCTGGAGACAGAAGTGGCAGGGGAATGGGGAGGTGATGCTGTAGGTGTGCAGGGAATGATTTTTTTCAACCTCTGTATGAGGAAACCGTTCCCTGCAGAGCTACCAGTGCCCCAGCAGTAGCTGGAAGCAGGGACTGGAACAGCAAGGGCCAGCACAGCTGGACCAGAGGCCCTGGAGGTGGCTGTAACTGCAGAAACCACTTGCAGTGATACACACAGGTCACCAGGTCAGTGAGGACAGTAAAATGCTTTCAAAGCCTTTGGTCTTGACAAGGAGATGCTCTCTGCTAGGGGCAGTGTGTGTGGTAGGGGAATTAACAGCAGGAATGCCTCCAGGTGAATCCTAAGGGCTGTCACCCAAACCCTGCTGCTCTCCAGCTGTCCAAAGAGACACAGCTGGCCCTGGGGCTCTTTTCCTTGGGAGGGTCCCTCACAAACCTGGGCTTCTCCTCTGTCGGGAACAGCTTTAACTGAAGAAATCAGTAGGAAAAGCCAACGCTTTTAAGGACCAGTGTGTGTTGGATATTTGCACTGTTTTGGTGAGGTTTGATGATGATTTGATCTGGCAGGGACTCTTCTGCTGCCACACCTGCACGGGGCTGTTCTGCAGCTCCTGCCTTAACCCCTTCCCCCCACGCGCGGGAGCAGCTCAGAGTGAGTCAGGAGGATGCACACGCCCTGCCCCGCAGCTCCCTGTGCCTCTGCACCTGGCAGCTCTTCCCACGTGGAGCAGCTTCCTCTTCCCCCAGGACTGCGGGCCCTGGGCTGTCCCACGTGGGATCCCAGCAGGGGTTGCAGGGGAGGGGTCCCACCATGTCCCCCTGCCCACCTGGCTTCCCCTGCACTGCAGGTGCAGGCAGAGCTTTGGCATCCTGGGGGAATAAATTCCTCCAGCAAACCACCAAACTTCCCTGGCTCAAAAACAAGGAGTTTTGGGGGTAATTCTTCCTATCTGGAGAAATCCCTGCCCTGTCTGAGACCCCAGGGTGCTCAGCAGTTGTACTCTGGGGTGGTTTTTGTAACAGGCAGCCTCAAACCTTGTTCATTTAATGGGTGGGAAGAGTCTCCTGGGAGCTGGGGACCATGAGGACAGGCAGGCTCCCTTCGCTGGGGACATCTGGCTGTCCCAAGGATGAAAAGTGATTCTTGGTGGTTACAGTGAAAGCTTCCCCCCATGGGATCCTCAGCAGGCACAGATCTGATTCAGGTACCACAAACTGGAAATGCAGGTTCCTGGCACAGCACCCTGGGCCTGCTCTGAATCAGCTGGGGGTTTGCTGGGCTGGCCACACCCCGAGCAAACACCGGGAACAGTCTCCCCAGTGATCTCTGCAGGCTGGCAGCGTGCTGGGGATGCTTTCCTTTAGAGAGGCCAGCTCCTGGCGTGGGGACGGGTGCGTTTTGAGAGATGCTGAGCATTAGCAACTGCCCCAGAAATTCTTGGTGTGGAACAGGCTCGCCCAGTTTGAAATGACATGTCTAAAACGACTGCTCATTTCGGAAGTGCAGACTGTGTCCTCCAGCTTTGCATAGCTCTCTTCTGACTGCCGTTCCCTTTCTGCTCCTATCCAAACAGGTGATGCATATGCTGCTCTTAATTCAGGGCTCAGACACCTTTGTTCCCTGTAAATGAGCAGGTATCCTCAGAGTGCTCTGGAAACCAGCAGCAATGGATTTCCATAGCAAATGGGAACTGCTGGGCTTTTTTTCTTTGTGGTTTTGGTATGTCATTGCTCTGCACAATTTAATTACCAGCTCTTGAAGTGCCTCTCTTGGCCTTTGTCTTCTCTCTGGCTTTCAGATGAATTAAGGATCTTTGCTCTGCCTTGTCCTGTGTGTTTGGGGCCACTAAAGAAGTCTTAGATGAGATACAGGTAGAGATACTTATATAAGAAATAAGGCCCACCTAACCTGATACTTTCCCATTAACAGATCTGCCCTGGTGCCTTGGCACACCTTGGCTTCTCCACCAGCACAGTTGTCTGATCCTCTGTGCAATCCCAGGAATGTGAGTTCCCACTCGCTCCTGGCTCACCAGTAACTGGCTCATTCCCTTGTGGTTATAGAGGATCTTTGGTCATCTGCAGGGTGATGGACATAGCAAGGGAAATACGTGTATTTTCCTATTATTTTGCCCAAATCTGGGGCATTCCAGGGCTCTTCCACAAGAAGCCCAGGTGCTGCTGTTAAATGAGCTCTGCCCCAGCAGCTCCTGAGCTCCCCGCGCCAGGGCAGAGCGAAACCTTAATGTGCTGTCTGAGCCTGGATGGGGCTGGATGAGTAAATCCGACTTGACCTTTGATCGAGGAGACTTTGGAATCCCGTAGCAGTCTGATGTAAAAACGGTGATAATGGCAGTGAAAGGCAAAGGGTAGGGGCTCAATCATTATCCAGGCTTTTGTGTGCAGGAAATCACTCGGGGAGAGGCGCGGGCTGATGGCAGGATAACATTTCCTTTGTCAAGGGCTGTTAACAGTGCAGACGGCTGCCTGGGGTGAGCAGGAATGCAGCAGGGTGGATGTGGAGCCTGGGAGTGGGACAGCATGTCCCTGGCCACTGCCCGTGTCGTGTCCCTCCTTTGGATGCTCCCGAACAGCTTTGTCCTTCTTACACCGTGGTGCCCCGGAGTGACCCCAGGACTGGCTCCCTCGCAGCGCTGCTGTGTGCCAGCCCGGCCGTGCTGGTCACTCCCATCTGTGCCTGGGTCAGCAGCACGCTGTGTTTTGCACATGGGTGCCTGAGTGTGTCCCTGAGGCACTGCAGGGCCCCTCGGAGCAATCCCAGCAGCGAGTCACAGGGAAAGGGGAAGGAGAGGCTCTGCGCTCCCGGCAGAGCCCTGCAGGGGAGTCAGTCACGGCTGTCTCACGCTGGGTGGCTGCAATCACCCGCGGTGCCCTCGCCTTGGGCATCCTCCCAGATGTGTAGGCTGCGAAATTGCACGGTCCTGTCCCAGCTAAAGGCACTGCTGAGTTCTCAGCGAGAATGTGAAGGCGGTAATTGAGAGCAAAACACAAACCGCACAAGGAGCAGTTTTCCCCAGAGCGTTCAGATATGCTGGTGCCAGTTCCCAAAAAGCTGGAGGTCTGTCTGTGACCTCGGCACGGCGTGTACGTGACTGTGGCAGTGCTTGCTGGGGAAAAATCCCCACAGGGCCCGGGGGAGCTGCTCAATTTGCTGCTACGTGAAGGGTGAGGAGCCAGGGCTGCTGCTGGGGGCTGGGGAGCCCCGAGGGGGGATGTGAAATAGCTGAGCCCCTCTCCAGCCCCTCCACTCCTGACCACGGGGGAATTGTGTCCCTGGCTTGTGCAGCCTTGATCACTTCACTCATCCCCTCAAACCCTGTCAACAGCAGCTTCCACAGGGACCTCCATGCCTTGGAGACTGCCCTGGATGCCATCAGGCTCCTGTTTGTGTGGACACATTACCAGGTGCCTGTCAGCCCTTTGCTCTGATCCCTGGGTGTAAAACTGACAGCTCTGTTTTCTCAACTCTTGCAGAATGCCCAGGAATCCCATGGGGTGGCTGTGCCAACGCCGTCGGTGCCAGAAGACTTTGAGGAAAAGGCAGCTCTTGGTAAGGGATCTTCTCCGTGGAGCCCTGGCCAGCACAAAGTGCTCAAAGTGCCCTCGGGGCAGGAAGCCTGTGTGTGTGTGTGTGTGTGTGTGTATGCGCAGGCTCTGGAGCAGACAGTCTGCTCCTAGATTTCCATGCTAAAATAGAGTCTATTATTAATTATTTTTTAAATCATTGAAAATTAATTAATTCCTAAGGGCTGAGGCAGAGTGGTTGTCACAGTTCAGGACGCTTTAGACAGGCTGGGCAAGGGGCTGGCTCCCTGGGAGGGCCCTGGCACAGGTCAGGCTGGCTCCGTGCTGCTGGGGAGGTGCTCACAGCGCTGTGCTCTGGCTGCTCTTCCAGGCTCTGGCTCCCAGCTCAATGGCAACTACCGGATGTACAGCTCTGTGGGGGACCTGCGCCCGCAGGCCCTCGAGGGGGAGGACCTGGATGAAGACATCCCCCCACCGCCCTCGGTACCCCCTCCACCCCCTCCAGCAGCAGCGGCACCTGTGCCACCCCCTCCGGCCTCGCCGGTCCCTCCACCCCCCGAAGCGCTGCCACCTCCGCCACCGCCACCCGAGGTGGTGCCACCTCCTCCTGCCATGGCAGCTCCGCCGCCTCCCGCCTCTGCCCTGTCCTCCCCCAGCACTCCGGCTCCTCCGGACTTCATCCCGCCAGCCCCGCCGGGAGCCCGGGACCCCGCGCCCTTCACCGCCAGCATCTCCAAGTGGAAATCCGAGACGGTGCTGAACTCGAGGCAGGCGGACGCCGAGGGGCCGCTCTGCGCTGCCGAGGCCGGGGCGCCCGCTGCCCCCAGCCCCAAGGAGAGCCTGCAGCCCAAGCACTGCCCCGAGCCCCACCTCACCTTCCCCAGGTCGTTCAAGGTGCCGCCGCCGGCCCCAGCGCGCTCCTCGTCCATCCCGGTGCAGCAGGGCCAGCCCGGCCGGCAGGAGCCTCTCCCCAGGCAGCCTCACGCCCGGCCTCCCCTCCCGCCCTGCTTCACCATCAGACCCGCGGCCAAGGCTCGCATGGGAGAAGCCGAACAGAGGAATTCCGGGCTCAGACAGGGTGTCGGGAAGCCGGCTGTGCCAACACCCCCTCCACTGAGCCCCAAGCCGGGCCCAGGGCTCAGCCAAGGGGCAAATCCCGCCGGCCGCCGGTCCCCGCTGGCGGGCTCCGAGGGGGAGAAGGTTCCCCAGCTGAAAACAGCCGGGAGAGACTCCCCTCCAAAATCTGAACCTCTCACTGCGAACGACCTGGACCTCCCTCCTCCGGACTACCCGACCGACGAGGATGACTGGAAGGATGCCAGCAACCTGAACAGGCTGCGGGACGAGCTCTCGGCCCTGCTGCGCTCCCCGCGCCGGGAGGAGAGGCCGGGGGAGAGGCCGGGTGCTCCCCAGCCCGTGGACAGCGGTCCCAGCCGTGCTGGCAGCCGAGAGCCGGGGCTCGGCGAGCCCCAGCCTGCCGGGAAGGACACGGGGTTATCCAAGGGAGGGGAGAGCGAGAAGAAGGAGGTGCCCAGCAGCCCCCCCAGCACCAACGGGGGCTCTCCCAGCACGGCGATCACCAGCCCAGAGAGCTGCTCTGCCACACAGCCCCGCAGGGTGATGACCATCAGGAACGAGCTGGAGGCTGTGCTGTCCCAGAAGAAAGAAGGGAAGCCCGCCCCAGCCAGCAGCCAGAAGCAGGGTATGGAGAACGGCATCAGCACCCCACATGCCAGGAAGAGCCCCCCTGAAATGGGTGACTCAGTGCTGCCAAAACCGGTCCCCAGCCTGCTCCCAGCACCAGCAGCTGCTGTGGAGAAGGATGGGGCAGATCATGAGGACCATCCTGCTCCTGCTGCTGGCAAGGCCACAGAGGATGTCACCCCTGCTCCTGGATCCCTCGACAGCAGCGTGAGCCCCCCAGACCCACCTCAGGGACCAGCAGAGGAGCCCCCTGCTCCCAGCCCCTCCTCACCCGCCGTGTCCCCTGCACAGAGCCTGGCACCACAGCCCAGCACGGCCCTCTTCCAGTACAAAGTGCACCGGGCCGGGGCCAGCTCAGCTGAACCAACCCCTGCCCAGGGCTCGGCTGAACCCCCAGACCCTGGGAGCTCGGCCAGCAGCCCCCCAGGCACGGGGGGCGCGGGGCAGGAGGAGGTGCTGATCCACCCCGTGACGGGCGAGCGCGTGGAGCGGGGCTCGCCCATGGCCCTGCTGCTGGCAGCCCGGCAGCGTGCCCAGCGGGGCCGGCAGGGTGGGGACGGGGCAGCCGCGCTGAGGGCGAAGCCACCCCTGAAACTCAGCAGTGCCTCGTCGGACACCACCTCCACCAGCTTCTTCCGCCACGAGTCCAAGCCCTACTCCTTCACCGTGGTGCCTCGGCCGTCTGCGGCCAGTCCAGCGGGGTCTGGCTGGAGCAAACCTCCCTCCTTCTCCAGCTCCTCGGACCAGGGCCGGGACGTGCGGGCGGCGGGCGAGGCGCAGCGCCCCGCGCCCCGGCGAGCCACTGCCTCCAGCCTGCTCCGGGGCCTGCTGGACTCGGGGCAGCCGAACCAGCCCGGCCCAGCCCGGCTCGGTGTGCCCAGGGAGGAGGAGAACGGGGACGCGGCGCTGGACTTCGGGATTATCCCCCCACCCCCCGAATTCAGCAGCGAGGTGGATGAGGGTGCCCATCCCAGTCAGGAGGAGAACCGCAAGTGCCCCAGCGTCCCCGACTGCGGCCGGGGCTCGGGGGAGCCGCGCTATTTCAGGTGGTCAGGCTACAGCCGCGGCTACGGGGGCAACCACGAGCCGCCAGCTCCTCTGCCCTTGGAGAAGAGCCGGAGGAACGGCGACTTCACACCCCAGTACCCGGATTACAGCAGCTCCACGAGTTTCCCCAGCCACGGCCCAAACCCCCGCCCGCTGATCAAGAAGCGCCTGTACGTGTCCGAGCCCGACAGCTCCTACCCCCGGGCAGCCGCAGCCTCCCGGGCCACGGGCACCCTCTCCTCCACCCTCTCGTCCTACGGCCCGGGAGGGTTCAGCTCCACAGCCGGGGAGGGCTCTCGCCGCCTGGGCTCTGCCCACAGGAACGGCCCCCCGAGTGCCCAGGGCAGGCGGGCGTCCGCGGATGCTGCTGGGAAGGGCCCCCCGTACGGCAGCGCTGGGACGGACACCAAGTACAAGGGGCAGAACGGGGACTTCTCGCCCGGCAGCGTGCTGACAGCCAGCAGGTACGTGCCCCCCTGAGCTGGCCCCTTCCTGTCCTTGCTGTCCCTTGGATTTGGCCCCAGAGCAGCACTGGGGCTCCAGAGAAGTCCCTCACTGCTCCAGCTGCTTTAGCCCAGGGCAGTGACCCTGGTGCCCGTTTCCCTCCCTTCCCACCTCCCTGAATGCAGACACGAAGCAATAAAATACATCACTGCAATCCTGACTAAACGCCAGGGTTTTCCTGGGCTTCTGCTGACTTTCCCTGTGTTTTCCCTGCAGACCTGCCCACGGCACCTCGCAGTACGGGGCACACAGCACCACGTTCACGGTCAGGCCCGGGACTCGCCAGCCCATCTCCTACGCCTACCAGAGCCACCGCTAGGCTGGACCTCGGGGCTGCTCCGCCCTGTCCGGCTGGGAGGGGGCCAGAGGGTGCCCGGGTTGATCCTTTCCTTCTCCACCGGCACCAGGGACAGTCCCGACCCAGCCTGAAAAAGTGCTGCTTGGAACTGGTGATGGAGAAGGTGGGGAGTGAGCCTGAGGCTCGGACTTTTCCCAAGAGACTGTCATGGAGAGCAGTTACTGCGGAGGACAGGCTGCTGCCTTGTTACGTGAGCAAACCTGGTTTCCCTTTTCCCCATTTCCCCCCTGCATTATTTTCAGAATTGCAGCCTGATAGGTCATCTAGGAAAGCCAAAGAGCATCACTGGCTCTCTTTAAAGAGCATAATCGCTGGAAAGATTGGGTTTGGTTTGTTTTTTTAATTGATTTACCTCCAGCATGTTTGGGAGTAGGGGGAAACCAAGTGGGAGATGTGCACAATGGAATTAAAGCAGTATATAGCTAAATGCCAGGAATTCAAATAGGAATGTGAGGCCTGTGGGGTAGAAGGAGAGTTCAGGATGTCTGGATCCTGACCCTGGAGCAGATCAATTCTGCCTTAAGCCCAGCTCCTGGCAGTCAGTCCTGCAGGGCTGGGGTCTGACCCCTTTCTCCAGGAGCAGCTCTGGGAGCAGGGGCCTCGCTTTGCTGTGCCTTTTGTCACTGTAGATGTGTCTGTTGGTAATTATTCCTCATGGAAGGAGGCGGTGAGGCCTGGATGGATGGCTGTAAAGCTCTTTGGGGATGGAGCACATGGAGCAATCCTTTTTTCCTTTAGCTGGTGGGTGCCAGTGACTCACTGAGGTGCTGTGCTGGTGGTGCTTTCCCCGAGGGGTCTCTTGCCACTTCACACCCGTGTGACCCCCACCTCTAAAAGCCACAGCGTCCTTATAAACTGTTCTACTGAGACTTGGCTTCGGTTTGTCTGGTTTGGGGACCAAGAAGCTAAAATTCAGCGTGGCTGTATCTGCCCTCCTGGTGTGGGGATGTCTGCAGTGACATCCCCAGGGGAGCTGGCTCCCGCTGTTTCCCTGAGTGCTTTTCCAGGTGCTGGATGTGCAGACCTGTCCCTGCTTCCTGCTGGTGCCTCTGAGGGGCTGCTGGTGGCTGTGCAGGGGGTGGGAGGTACGAGTAGCCTTACGGAGGGATTTTAGACTCCAGAGTGAGCAGTGGGGTCTCAGGACAGCTGACCTGAGCTCTGAATAACCAACTTCCTGAAACTAGAAATAGAGAATCTTCCTCGTGGGTGAACTTGCTGAAAATCACTGTAAGATAACTGTAAAAACTTGTAGAGAATATTTTCTAATCACTGACAAACTAAAAGCACTTTGAGACATTAGTCTATTTTTATGGAAAGCACTTTCTATTTTCAATGCTATCAATGCCATTTGTTCCACTCCAGCCTACCCTGCCTTGCACACACCTGTATGTGGCCTGCAAGAAGATCTTGCTCTACAGTTCAACTCAAAATCAGTGATAAATTTTCCTTCATGGTGGAATTCTCAAAAGTTATCTTCATATTCCTGTCATGTCATTGATGTTCTATGTTTTATGTTCTTTCCAGCTTTACCTAATAATTTAACAGCCCTTTTAGATATTGCAGCAACTTTAAAGTATTCGGAACTTTACTTTGCTGTGAATAAATGAAAATGCAAATACAATAATCAGTCTAATAGCTAATTCAAAGGGCATTTTTATGCCAGTAAGTCACAGTGACTTGGAAGATTTCCAGTGCTCACCCCAGCCAATATTGAAATAACAGGCTTTAAATATCTGGGTGTTGGTTTTAAAAAAATATTTATGGAGAAAAGTGTCTATGGAGTAACTATATGGATGTTTAAGTGTGTCAAGTGTCATGTGGAATACCACCTGCTCCAAAACATGGAATTTTTTCCATGCAGGGAGCATCTTGAGGATTCTTACTCATCTGTGGAAGTAAAGCTGTGACCCTGTGTGAGGGGCTTCAGGGTCATGGTTTAGTATTGGATGAAGTTTCTCCAGTTTAACTTGAAAGAAAACAAAGACACCTAACATTGCAACTTAATTTTTTTTTCTTCCTGATACTTTTTCTTTTCAAAACAAAAGAGTTTTAAATTTAAGGCTGGCTGGGGATACTTCAGCCTTTGATATTGACTTTGCCCAGAACTGAGGTGGGGGTGGATGTGTGTGCAAATTTCCACCTCAAGAATTCTTCCAAATTGGAGTCTCCACAACACAACCTTTTTTTCTTTTTTAGAGAAAGATGTGACACTCCAATGGTGGCACTTGCTTTGAATGTCACGTTTAGTACTTCAGACACACAACTCGTGTAGTTGAAATACGGTGTTAGACTGCGGACTGTCTCATTTCTAGCAGACTTTTTTTTTTAATTAAGTATTAGAAGCACAATAATATAAGCCAGCTTTATAAAATAGGCATTATTCATTCAAGAACACCCATTCTGGCAATGCACAGTGCACTGAGCTGTCACTAACTCAGGCTGGACTCTGCTCCCAGTTGTAGAACTGGTTGGCATGCGTGTTTTCAGCAGTGGAACACTTCTCCTCCTCAAACACTTCGGGCTGTCCCTGCTGCTTCTGAATGCATTCAGCAGGTTCTGGTATTTCAGTGACAACTCGACGTTTGTGCTGGGGCCGCTGGGGACTGTGTGACAAAGGACCCACTGTCAGAGCTGCTGGCAGCCACAGCACTGGGGCACAGAGTCCCATCTCCCCGGCAGAGTGAGGGCTGCAGGGAGGGGCAGAGCTCCCTCTTCCTGGGGCAGGTGACTCTCTCAGCTGTGTGGATAAACTGAGCTTGGAGTCCTGTTTCTGCTCCCCCCCGCCCTCCCACTACGGGAATTCAGCAACAGAGTAAGGAAAAACACAGCTCAGGGGTCTTAATGGAGCAAAGCAACCTGCCTCAGCCCAGGCACTGCTGAGAGCAATCCTGCAGCCTGGCAGTGGAATTATTGTCACTGCACCCTCTCTGGTTGGGTCATTCCAGTCAGGATGCAACTTCAGTTATCCCCTGCAGCTGCCTCTTCCTCAAAAGTACCTGCTAGGGGAGTGTAACAGAGCATCAGCTGTAAAGTATTGAACAAAGTCTCTTATTTATGAGTGCCACTGAACACCAACCTTCTTGCATTAAACATTTCTGGACGTATTCTTTTATTACGTGTGTGGTTTGACTTTTTTTAGTGTTAAGTGGCCTGTGTGCTGTAACATTGGGAACTTTGTCATTGAAAGGATGGGAAAATGTAGCTCAGCAGAGTTTGAATTCCAGCTTACCCTGGGCTTGGTCCAGTTTCTTCTGAGTTGATTCAAAGCCTGTGGCCATTTCAGTGTTTTTAGAAGCCAAATCGAGGCGTGAATGGGCAGCTGAGCCCCAGTGCTCTGTCTCACACCCAGCTGGTTGGGCAGGCTGGCAGAGGAGCTGCTGCAGCTTCTATAAATAGTTCTTGGGTTGGAGCTGCTCATTAGGCACGAAACTCTCATACCTGTTACAGGTCCCAACTCGAACGCTGTGCCCAAAATTGCAATTGCAGGGTGAGCAATGCAAGCAGCAACATAAAAGGCTTGTCTTCAGAGTGGCTGCTTCTCTCCACTCCTCAAAATTAACCTTATTTGCATCCCCATCTCTTTCATCCAGCTCTGGCTGCAGCACCAGGCTCCCTGTGAGGGAGGGAGGTGTGCAGTGTGAGCCTTGAGGAGCCACAGCCTTTCCACGAGTATCCCCAAACCTGAATGGTGTGTGGGGCAGGGACAGCTGAGCAACCACAAACCCCAGAGAATTCCCTGCCTTCTCTGGCAGAGCTGCACAGGCAGCCAGGACTGGTGTGGGATTGCTGCTGTTGCTGCCTACGTGTCCCTGTGCCTTCACTGCAGCCTTGCCAGCAACAGTAAATCAACCTCCTGTAAATCCTGTAAAACCACAGGAGTGGCTGCTGAACTGCTGCTCTTCTGTGCTTCTCTTGCGATAGTGAAAAAAACCAAAGGTGAGTGGTAAAAACCCCAAAAGCAGAGACTCTTCAAGGGCATGAGCAGGTGGGGAGGTGCTGCCTTGCCCCATGCCAAGGGCAGCTGCTGCCATCCTGTGGCACAACAAACACCTGCCAGATGCTGAAGCTTTTGGGGGTTTTCAGTCTTTTAATGTAAAAACAGAATCCACACATCAAGAATGACCTGCTGTCCGTACAGGCTTCACCATCCACCACGAGTCTCTGCCACAGACTGCTGTGCTTTCTCACCTGTGGCAAGATGAGCTTTGTGTGGTTTCATGTTTGACATTTAAACTTTTCTTTTTAGCCACGCACAATGGAAACACAAGGAGTTCTGCAAAGAAAAGCTTCCTGAAAACAAGCAGGACCCAGAGCCTGCCTTGCTCTGGTGCAGAGGAGTTGTACCCTGGCATTGAACAGGAATACAGCGAGCATTTATTTAAGAACAGTTTTAATATCAGGGACTGAAATCACAACTGGAACTGTGTGAATGATCTCAGCTGGCTCTTCAGTGCTACAGAAGTGGCCCAGTGAAACTTAAACCCAGTTACAAATGAAATCCATCTTGCAAGACAACTTTTCCAGAACCAGCACAAGACCTGTTTCAGTACAGCATCGGAGGTCCCTAACAGGGAACTCTGTGGTTCAGGGGGTATTTTTGAGGAAACGTGTCAGTTTTCATCATTTACCTTTTCCTTGTCATACACTGCTCTAGAACAGGAAGTTGCTCTGTAAACACCTGTATGACACAGGAATTAAAAAAGCAGCGAGTGAGGCTTACAAAGTATGAGGAAAGTACAGAGCCTGGGAAAGCTTAGTCTGCTGAAAAAGTAACTGTGGGCTTTGCACAACTCAGCCTCTGTGGATGCAGAGGTAAAAACTGGAAGCAGTGTACATTTAAGTGTTGCTTTCATGCTAAAGAACCAGGGGTAACATTCATTTCAATAGTATTTTTCTTTCATTAGTCAAGACTTGCTTCATTCTGTCTAGGAAATACCAGGCCAGACCAAGCCCTATCTGGAGCAGCAGCAATGCATGCACAGCAATGACTTTTCTGGGTAAATATGTTGCAGGGAAACAGTTTGGTTAGAAATGTATGTGGTATTTGACAAAAAACACCTCTCAGGGTTCTGTGGAGTCTGTTTTGGGGATTAGGGGCATGTCCTGTCCCCTCAGGCACAAGAAGTCACTGGTCACAAGTGCATGGAGCTGGTTTATCACTAAGCAGAGTCTGGTACAGGAGCAAGCAAATGACAACTGAAGTCCTCAGTCCAGTTTTTCCCTCACACAAACCTTTTGCTCACAGGTCTTACCCTTGAGTGAGTTGCCTTCAGCACAGAGGAGATGAAATGTGGTGTCAAGCAGCACCTGCTCACTCCTGGCCCTCAGCCTCTCACAGTCCCTGGAACTGGCCTTGGGTCAAGCACGTGCTGGGCATCCCAGGATTTCAGCACCACCACAAGGGTGTTTCACTACGGGGCTCCAGCTGGGATCCTCATTTCAGTCTACAGGACTCCTCACACCCAGCACTGGTGTTTTACACCACAGGCTGCACTGGTGCTGAATCCCAACCCCCTAAAACCACGTGCTGCACTAAGGACAACACTGGAACCCTTCCAGTCCTTAAATCCCAACAGGTCTGTTCATTCCACTTGATTTACAGAGCAAAGCACTCTGCCCAAGGGTGAGGCTCTCACATGTACCCAACAAAAGGTGTGTTGCTAACCTCCCCCCAAAATGCTCCTATTAACACTATGGATAGTTTGGAGAACTGAGGAAGGAATCAATTCTTTTTACTTTATTTTCTTTTTCATTACACCTAATTCCCTGTCTCTCCAAGTCTCCTCTGTGCCTGAAGTCAATTTTTTTCTGGGTAAAACCAAAGTCTTATTACAGGAGAAGCCACTCCCGAGGAGAGGGCAAAGCTTGGTTTGTAACTAACTTACGCCTAATTCAAAATGACTACAGGAACCTTCTTAGCCACAAGCTCCAGGGCAGACAAAAAGACCATCCCCACTCCAGTTCTCACACACCTTCGACTTCAGCAGAATCAAAGTGATGCCAGGAAGGAACTTGGACCATGAGTTTATAAAACTATTCTTTTACACAGTTGATTCCAGAAGCTTCACCAGTTGCTAGGGGGACAGTGTGATGTAAAACCTGATGATCCCATCCAACTGTAGTGAGCAAGGCATCGTCTGAAGGAGACCAGGACAAGCCTTTTACAAAGTCTCGATGAGAACGGTTTCTGAACCTGGAAAACATCAACATTCCATTAGCCATCAAGCCCTGGGGCTTGTACAACCCCTAACTGCTGCTTTGTTAGGATGATACTCCTCTCTTTAGGAATATTTTCACCTCCAGGGTGCCCAGAGCAGCTGTGGCTGCCCCATCCCTGGAAGTGCCCCAGGCCAGGCTGGAAGGGGCTTGGAGCAACCTGGGACAGTGGGAGGTGTCCCTGCCCATGGCAGGGGTGGAAGGGGATTAGCTTTAAGGCCCCTTCCCACCCAACCCATCCTGTAATTCTATATATAAATAACTTGAGAAGACAGGAGTAGTGAGTACTTTCTGTCTACTTACACCTCTGAGAGGTCTGAGTCAAGAACAGCAACTGAACAGTCTTCACTGATTGAAGCCAGCAGGGGTGAGCTAAAGGACAGAAATGAGACCACAGTTAGAGAAATCAAATAAAGAGGTTTTAGGGATAAACTCGAGGAAAGCAGGATTCCTAGTGATCCTGACCCAGATACAGCGAATTAACTCACAAAAAATCTTACAAAAATGTTTTCATCATCATTTGGCAGGTTACCAATGCACTGAGAATATTCTAGTAGAGCCTGAAAGCAAGTGATCCTTCTTTAATCAGAGGTGACTGTAATTAGAAGAATCCCCACAGTGTGTGGGTCAGTACTTCTGGAACTGCAGAATTACTGTCATGGACATTCACACCTGCCAGAAGTGAGATGTGCTTGCTTTACTCGACTCTGTGCTACAATCTCCTTGATAAAAAGACCAAAACCAGTATCCTCACAGGTTTTAATAAAAACAAGGGTTTTAAGGGGATGCAGTGGCACGTTCTGTGCCAGTCTCAGACTGTACCTGTGTGTGGAGAATGCAAAGCCCGTGATGCTCCGGGTGTGCACCGCAGCACTGAGGGCAGAGTCAGGATTCTTTGTGTCCACCAGTGCAACTGTTCCACTTTCATCACCTGGCATGGAGGGGGAGTGAAGTTACCAGCAAAAACTGACACGTGGAAATAGAGACCTTGGTCTGCCTGGTGAGAGTCCAGGTTCTTACCCAAAACAAAGATGTCACTTTTCTGTGGATGCCACATGACTGAGGTAGGGAGGTAATTACAGGCACTGCAAACTGTGAGGGAAGAAATGGGATGAGTGTGGAAAGAGTCAGTACAAAAATACCCCTCCTCTGTCTCATGTAGCACTGCTGCTGCACCAGGACAAGTTTTTTAAGCTTATTGTACTTCTGTGACAGTGTTAGACCTCTCAAGTGTTAACAGGCTTTTCTGCCCAAATTGTCACAGATTTGGAATTAGACATAGAGGTCAGGCATAAAAACAATTTATTTCTTCCAACACAAACTCATGCCCAAGCAGTGACTGCACACAGAAACATACCAATTCGGGTCGCTGGTTTGGGGCATCTGGTGTCCCACAGTAAAGTCCTGTTGTCCTAGAAACAATCCAAAGGGAAAGAGAAGAATTTTACAATTTCTTACCAAGCTGATTATCAACTCATCAGATTGGAACATTGCAATAACACAGGTGGGCAGGTTGCAACACAAGAAGTGCATTAAACTGTAAATACTTAAAGTTAAATCTCATTTTCATTGGGAAGATTTAGACAAAGAAGCGAGCTTTACCTCAGCACAGGACAGGAACACAGTGTCCTTACCAGGACAGGACGCCACACACGTCACTGCAGCGGAGTGAGCTACCAAAAGCACAAAAGGATAAAGAGCCTCAAAGATTGTATCCAACTTTCCCACGTATTCCCAAGGACCTCCAAAGGCACAGCAGGATAACAAAGAATAGTTTATGCCCAGACACAGGATAACTTCTATGCAGCAAACTTCTATGCAGATAACTTCCAGCCACCTGCTTCCTACCGAAGTGATGAGCAGCATCCAACCAGAGCCACAAGTCCTTGTGACACCCCTGAGCTTCAGGGAGCCTCTCCAGACAAGGGATCAGGGGAAAAGGATCAAAGTGGGATGTAAAGGGGCTTTCAAAACAGACGGAGAGGGCTGGCTTGGAACTCACCTCTGTAGGAGTGCAGCACCGTTTGCTCCGGGATGTCCCAGACCTTCACGCTGCGGACAAGAGCGAGCAGTGAGCCCCCAGCACAGCCCTGGCACCCGGCTGCCAGGCTGGGGACACTCACCAGAAATCCCAGCTCCCGCTGACAGCCTGGCTGCTGCCGGCCAGGACGGCCACCGATGTCACGATGTCATCGTGCTCGTATTTACAGAACTTGTTCACGATGAGCGTCTCGTTCTCCTCCAGCTCCCACAGCTCCACGGCACCTGCGGGTGTCACTGACCTCAGTGAAGGGGAATGGGGGACACCCAGCTCAGCAGAGGGGATGTCACCCACCTCAGTGAAGGCAGAGGAGGGGAGGGGACACGCAGCTCAGCAGAGGGGATGTCACCCACCTCAGTGAAGGCAGGGGAGGGGAAGGGGACACACCCCAGCGAAGGATGGGGGAATCCCCATTGCTTACCGGAGTCGGAGGCCACCAGGATGCCCCTGTCAGCCACCCAGCACAGGTCGGCGACCCCCGCCTCGGTCTGCACGCCGGCGGTGCAGAAGCCCTCGCTGGGGGCGCGCCGGGGGTCGGCGAACACCCAGAGCGAGCCGGTCCAGCAGCGCCCGTTCAGCCCCGAGGCGCCCAGCAGCAGGGCCCCGTCTGCGGGAGAGACACGAGGGGAGTTGCGCGGAGACGCGAGGGGAGCCGCCGGTGAGGGCCCGAGGGTCCCGAGCTCCCCGGGCCCCCCGCGCCCCCCGCCCCGCTACCTGCGCGGTACTGCGCGCGCTCCAGGTGCCGCTCCATGCACGCGGGCGCGCTGGGCGGGATGTTCCACTCGGGGGCGGCCGCGGCCGCGGGATCCCCATCCACCGAGGCGGCGGGGGCCGCGGTGTCGGGCGGGGCG